>CM065327.1:0-26371 GCA_033032175.1 Saturnia japonica
CTGGTGGCCTCACTATCAAGCATATATAAACCGCATTAAAAGTATTCAAAGGCGATTCACTATGGTTTCCTTACCAGACACTAAGAAATTCGCTCCATATTATGACAGATTAAAAGATATTAAACTTATATCTTTAAATAACAGACGGATTTTGCTTAACATGATTTATTAATATAAACTTTTTAATAACCTCATTGACGATTCAGAACTTTTGGAGAAATTTAACATTAATGTACCTCTTAGGTTACCTAGAAAACCAGTCCCTTTATTTTGTCATAAATGCTTTAGAACCAATCTTGAACACTACTCAATAGTTGCTAGATTATCACGTCAATATAACGAGCTGGTTAAAAAAGATGACACCATTGATATATTCGCCAATTCACCTACTCAGTTTAAAATAAAAATTTATTCTCTGTTAGCTTCATGATTTTCATTTTATGATTATGTTGAACGAGCTTTTTTATTGTATTTTTTTTTAATCCAAAATTTCAATTGTATTTTAACTATGTATATAGTTTAACTTATTTTAATCTTAAATCTTATTTTCATTCTTTAATAATAGTTTTTTTAAAGAATTTATTATGGTTCTTTATTATGACATATTAAGTAATAATTTAACAATAATTTTCTAGGTAGATAAATTGAATTCTTATTATAACCATTAATTTATTGATTTCATGCAAGCTGTGATTGGCTATAATTAGTTATTCATTAATCTTATTACTTATTGACTATTATTTATGTATCTTTAATGAATTACTGTTGTCAATCCAAATAAATAAATAAATAAATAAAAACTGGGGAAATGTATTCCATAGTTAAAATTAAGCAACAGTCATGTGTGACGGAATTGATTCAATTAAAAGTTCTAAAAAAAGTTCACGATAGCACATGTCTATCTTTTAAAGTTGACTAAATATAACCTTTTTTATGGTAATAAAATTTGTTTTAAAATAATGCATTATTTGCGAAGGTGTTTTTATAAACATGCCATTAATCCTTATCGAAATAAATACGTTTTATTACTTTAATTAATTTCAGTGAATATCTTAGGAGATATCACAGTTTTCAAATAACTCCGCAGTAAAATAATGATTATGTACCGCCCACGCATTTTTATTATGTGGAATTATGTGGGAGGCGGATGGTCATGTGGGGGAAGTGGACGAATGGTGCTCAAATGGTTCGTAGATAAAACAAAGTTTCAGCTCCTTTAAAATTGTATTAAAGGTGCCTACGACCCACTCTATCTAACCCTCTCTCTCTCTCTCTATGTCTCTCTCTCTTATGTGACGTAGACGAAGTTGCGCGGAACAGTTAGTCCTTATATACAGATAGATATCTCGATAATTATACCGTCTCGTAATGATCAGTCCCTTCATTTCATTTGTAAAATCAACAACAGTAATTGATTCCCATGCTGTAGGTATCGCATAGACAATAAAAACAATTTCGCTAATCGACCAACTGTAAAACGATACTGTACAATCAGAAAAGTAAATATAAGATAAAATGCGTGTGTGTCTGTGTGTAATTTAATATTTTTGCGGATTTACAACTTATCTTTTAAAGATTCTCTTGATTGATTCACGTTCAATCATTTGTGTGGGGGACGCTACACCGCACCGACGCGTGCCTCGCGCGTGCCTTTGCTTCATTGTCCTAAATTTTTAGTGGGGCCATCGCAAAATGGCTACATAATTGCTGACATTTTACCAAAAGCATATTCTTAACGGCTTAGTTTGGAAATTAAGCGATTTATGAAGGATTACTTACGTATTAATAACATATTTTTAAAACAGTGAAAAAAATCTAATGAGAGATTACATCACAGATTGTATAAATAAATAGATGATATATTTTCTGGATGTGACATTCACCACAATGGCACCTTTTTTGTAACAGCTCGGTCAATTAACTTTATTGTCCGTGATGGTAAGCCCAGTATAATCCTAACACAACGATGACCACCGAGAGATCATAATCCATCGACGGTAGCCGCTGTCATGCTGGACTGTATTAATTTATTTTGATACGCACAAGTTGCTCCCGAAATGCGACACGCAGAAGCGAGTCACTATGACTTTTCATCACATGCATTATGGTCGCGACCCACCCCCCTATCGGTATTTTCTTGCTTGTTACTGAGCAGAGTGCATCACGTGTAGGAAAGGATAGCTTGGGCATCTTGGATCTGCAGAGTGCATCACGTGTAGGAAAGGATAGCTTGGGCATCTTGGATCTATAAATGTAATTCGACATTCCTTACCCCAAACGCGCTTAGGCGTATCGCGTTCCGGGATCAGTCGGTGTAGGTTTATCCACTATCAAGTAATAAATCGGGGTGGTAGTGCATGTGTACTCGTCTGAGTTGCGACCACCATGCATATGGTGATGAACTGTCACATTGATTCTATTTTGATTTGTCTTTCCGGCATAACAGTGACGACCGTCGCTCGGTCTCAAGGTGGTCGCAGTTGTTTTGGATAAGATTGTACTGCGCTTACTATAAGGCACGGTTCTGTCACTTTCATTATCATCATCAGTCTTTACAAATCCACTGCTGAAAATAAGCCTCTCCCACAGTTCACCATCGGATCCGATCTCCGGCTCTGCATCCAGTCACTTACAACAGCCTTTTGCAAATCGTCGCTCCATCTGGTTTGAGGGCTATCACTACGTTAGCCAAGTCGTGGTCTCCATTCAAAAACTCCATCGGTTATCGGCTCTTCTACAGATTTGACCGACCCTCTTCCACTTTAGCTTGCTTACTTAAAAGCAATATCGGCTACTTTATTTGTTTGACGAATACATTCATTAAGAATTATATCCTTACATAAATCACAGCTCTTTCCCAGTGGGGTAGGCAGAGTTCACCTCTTTATACTTGCTACGATCCTGGCATACATGAACGTCCCTAATTTGATCGAAGAACGTTCGTCTAGGCTATAGACTAACGTTAGTTTCAGAAATCTTCTAATATACCTCATTTCGAAGCTTGCTGAGCGGTTGAGTGATTTTTTCTCGTGGACCAGCCCCACCGTAACTGTCCAGATCTCGGCACCGTAGTTTATAACAGGTAGAACACATCGTTACTTTGCGGTGTTAAAATTAAGAAATATATACGAAGTTTCTGTGAAACATTCATAGAATAATTTATTGGGATATAAGCAATGCGCATTCCTATATATTTAGGATTTCATTACAAAAACTTTTACAAGACAAGTTTTAATAAAAAAGAACCTCATCTTAAATGATTTTGAGGAGTTCCCTTCTATATCTTCGAAGTCGAATTACCAATGCCAATGAAATTATAACGGGTCCATCCTTAAGGTATCCTTTCCAACAAAAAATGAATTATCGAAATCGGTTAAAAAAATACAAGTTGTGGCTGAACATCCATAAAAAAAAAATCGAATTAAGAACCTCTTCGTTTTTGGAAGTCGGTTAAAATACGTCATTTCTGAATGAACGGTACGGTAATTGTTTATTAAAGGAAGGAAGATGGCGTTTGAACTAACTTCAGATTATAGATTGCATTGTACTGTGGATGACGGAGCTATATTAAGTAAGCATTTAATTAATATAAGACTTATTAAAAGTGTATCATATCCAAAAGGTGTTTATTTTAGAAAATATAACAGATATCATCATCATTATATTAATTTGTTAAGCAAAAACTTTGTACCCTTTTTTATGCGTATTGCCTACACGGACGGATGTGCGATTTGGCATGGTTAAAGTTTATATGGAGAAGTAGTGCAGAAAGCTAAAATGTGTAGAGCCCTATAATATCTGTAACTAATATATTAAATTAAGTAAATTAATACTGCGAATCTTAACCTGACCAGTGACATTGAACTTAGACGCCCCAAAATGTTGACATTGTCACTCCATGAAAAGTGACAGCAAGTTATATAATATTGATTGTTTAGGTTCATACTGCCAATGTCAAACAGAAAATAGTCTATGATTAAAAAGTTGCTGGTTGAATTTCGATCATTGCGCGACCGCTAGTATTTAATATTTCTTGGGGTTTATTGAAGGTGGTTGAATCTGAAATGGTACGACTGCAAATACACCAATAATAAGAATAATAACTTTATTTGACCATAAAAAGATACAAAAATATGAGGCTTATTTCTAGGAAATACAATAGATTTTTTGTTCTTAATTAATGAAACCTAGCGCCTGAACTAGGCCGAGCCTGAATCTCAAACGCTAGTCTCTTCCCGTGATATATTATTACATACCAATAGCACTGTTTTATCTACCATGAAGGCGAGAATCAATAAACTCTTTGAATGCGGTTTAGACTGCCGCATCGGAGTTAATTTTTTTTCTTTGAAAGAAGTTTTCCAAATTCCGGAAAAAATGGTAATCTGTTGGAGCAAGGTCCGGGAAGTACAGTGGAGGTCGCAGACATGCCAATTGTAGTTCATCTAACTTAGTAGTTGTTTGTTGTGCAGTGTGTGGTCTTGCGTTGTCGTGAAGCAGCAGTGGCCTAGAGCGATTGAACAATCTCGGTGGTTTAGCAGCTAGTTCTTTCTTCATGGTTTGCAGTTGCTGACAATAAATATCTGCCGTAATCGTTTGACCAGATTTTAGAAAGCTGTAGTGAACGACACCGGCGCTAGTCCACTAAACACTCACAAGTAACTTTTTCTGAGTCAATTTTCGTTTAGGGCAGGATTTGGCTGGTTCTCCAGGGTTCAGCCATTGCGATGAGCGCATCCGATTATTGTACAGTATACACTTTTCATGATTAGTAATGATTCGATTTAAAATCCCTTCATTATTGTGTCGGTTGAGCAAAGTAACTTAGCAGTCGACGCGTGTTTGCAAGTACGATTCACTCAATTCATGAGGTACCCATCGTTCAAATTTTTTTACTTTCCCGATTTGCTTCAAGTGGATTAATACAGTTTTATCACTTACCCCGAAGCCTGCAGCTATCTCTGAAGTGCTTTTTGAAAATCTGCTTCCACAATAGCCTTTAATTCTTCATTTTCCCCTTTGGTCTCCGGCCGTCCACGGGGTTGGTTCTGAAGGTAAATTTTCAGAACGAAAACGTTGAAACCAAAATCGTACCGTGCTTTCTTTTGCGATACCAGCGCCGTACACATCCATGGTAGAATGGTACCATGGTAGAACTCGTACTCGTAAATATACACCGATATTTCATGTTTTCCATTGTGCAGTAATAAGCGACTTAATGACTCAACAACAACGCCATCTATTGAATTCTCACAAAACTATGAACCATCATCTTGATAATTCAAATATAATTACAAAACAAAGCTAATAACAGGCCGCACAAGATGGGTCGCTCTGGAGATCTATGGGGGAGGCCTATGTTCAGCAGTGGACGTCCTGCGGCTGAAATGATGATGATGATGAAGCGACACTAATAAATAAAACAATGAAGAAAAAACAAATGAATGTCTGTTTTCAAAACTCAAATGTACCAGCTAAATGAATTTATAAATTTGAATTTGGAATTCTTAACCAAAGAGGAGGATATTTCAGATCAAAGTGGTCAGTACGACAAAACGCTAATTTCATATGTAAGGACCTAATATTTAGGATTTGATTACAAAAACTTTTACAAGACAAGTTTTAATAAAAAGAAAACCAACATAAATGATTTTGAGGAGTTCCCTTGTATATCTTCGAAGTCGAAGTCCCAATGCCAATGACATTAAAACGGGACAATCCTTAAGGTATCCCCTTTCCAACAAAAAATGAATCATCCAAATAGGTTAAAAAATAGAAGTTATGGCTGAACATCCATAAAAAAAATTCGAATTGAGAACCTCCTCGTTTTTGGAAGTCGGTTAAAGTACGTCGTTTCTGAATGAACGGTACGGTAATTGTTTATAAAAAGGAAGGAAGATGGCGTTTGTACTAACTTCAGATTATAGATTGCATGGTAGGTACTGTGGATGACGGAACTATTATTAAATAGGCATTTAATTAATATAAGACTAATTAAAAGTGTATCATGTCCAAACGGTGTTTATTTTAGAAGATATAACAGATTATTAACACCACATATCATAATCATTATATTAATACGTTAAGCAAAAACTTTGTACCCCTTTTTGTAGACTGTGAGATTTGGCATGGTTAAAGTTTATATGTAGAAGGAGTGCAGAAAGTTAAAATGTACAGAGCTCTATAATATCTGTTACTAATATATTAAATTAAACAAATTAATACTGCGAATCCTAGCCTGACCAGTGACATTGAACTTAGACGCCCCAAAATATTGACATTTTCACTACATGAAAAGTGACAGCAAGTGATATAATAATGATTGTTTAGGTTCATACTGCAAATGTCAAACAGAAAATAGTATATGATTAAAAAGTCGCTGGTTGAATTTCGATCATTGCGCGACCGCTAGTATTTAATATTTCTTGGGGTTTATTGAAGGTGGTTGAATCTGAAATGGTACGACTGCAAATACACCAATGATAATAATAATAACTTTATTTGACTAAAAGTAGATACAAAAATATGAAGCTTATTTCTAGGAAATACAATTGTTTTGTTCTTAATTAATGAAACCTAGCGCCGGAACTAGGCCGAGCCTGAATCTCAAACGCTAGTCTCTTCCCGTGATATATTATTACATAGTAGGTTATTACATACCAATAACACTGTTTTATCTAGCAGGAAGGTTCTTGCTAAATCGCGATGCTGTGACAAGGTCTAAAAATTACAATTGTCAATACATCCTGGCTTACATGTCAAACAAACTTAATCTTCAGGAATCTACCCATAGTTGACCTCAGGTTTTTTACCACAGCTGTGGCAAACAAGCATGCGGTCCGCTTGACGATAAATGGTTACCGCATCTTATGGACGCTGGAAACACCATCAGCATCACATGCGCGTTGCCGACCCTTTTAAAAACCTCTACACTTACATCTTCAAGAACTCCATACAGTAGTCCAATGGAAAATATTAGCAGGGATTGTTCTAATCATTAATCTAAGGATAGAGCTTTCAGTTCGAAATTACACTCAGACTTAGATTTTATTTATTTGTATAGGTGAAGGACCTGTTCGATATGACAGAATAACTAATCGTCTGGACCTCAGTTAACTCACTTACCTTGCTATTAAACAGGTTTAAGTGACCTTACATTTTTAATCAATATTGAAACTGGTTTGATTATGTATTATAACGGATCCACACGTTTGCCACTTGCTGTAAACTTCAAGCCTCTACAAACGCTTGGATAAAATATGTCAAGCTTTGGTACTCACACCTTTGTGAGTGTACTACTTAGTGCGTTTTGGATAGGCAAGAATGACGGACTATAAATGGTAGAAACCAGAAGCACCATATCTATGTATGAAAGTGTCCACCGAAAAGCGTAAAATTTGTTGGCGTAAATTTTAAAGATAGGTCCAACATTTTATTTTTTATTTTCACCCAGTTGGACAACTTTTAACTTCACAAACTTTCCCCCATTATTGCAAAAATCTCCACATTGCTCCTAAAATCACCTTCTATTCCGAGGACCGAGAACTGCACGCAATAATTCCGCTCGGCTGGCGTTACCCTGGTGTATGGCGATCGCGATTCAGTTGGACAAACTGTCGTGTCTGGTTCTGCTATGGCCTTAGTTTTTACTGGTTAGTAAGAAAAAAAAATTGTACCGGATTCAGTATCGAAGTAAGAAAAAAATATAAACTATAATTTTATGTTAATGCTAAAATCTTCGACGCCTTGCTCCAAATCTTCGTTATAAAACGACAGACAAACGTTTATTCCGCATACAGTAAATGGTTCACGACCGTTTTCAATTTAAACGGTGAAGTCGACGCTGCGAAGCCCTACACTCGAAACCTCACAACTTTCGCATCGATCCAAACAAGGCTGACGAGCTTTTATAAACTTTAGCTTTTGGAATAAATTTACTGAGTTGTGTAATTAATGTCAGCGCTCCATGTTTTTATTATTTATTGCACAATTTGACTTAACAATAATATAATACTAGGTGTGCTCCACTGGTTCACACGTGTTAAATTTATTCGGCTAACTGTACACCGCGCCGCCGACAACGCGGCCGTAGCGTGCAAATAGTTTTTCAATTCCCGTACTTGCTCCTTAGGTTAGAGCGTGAAGTTATGTAGCGTAGGTATAACCTTCGTCAAAAATGAGCCAAACCAACTTTTTTTAATAGTTTTTTAGCTTTAGTTTGAGGTAGAGTATAATTATATTTGCTGCCCTCGCGTGGGCTACAAAATGTCGTCGATCGGGCACACGCGCGAATCGTGTACCCCCCTCCCTCCCTTCCCCTATTATTTTACTTAGTATGAACTAAAAACAAACAGGTACTGGATTGTACGATAGGTACCTACCTATATATTGTCATCATACAACGGCTGACTTCTTATGTGCTATAGTCACTTTCAGTGAACACAATATTTTCTAATATAGAACACTAGCTGTGCCCCACGGTTTCACTCGTGTTAATTTGTGTAACGCATAAACACATCTGTGTACTCTATCATAATTATTGTTCTTGTCGCAAGTACAAATTATTTGATTTTTTTATTATCTCTTAAACTATGGGTCAAAATTACATACTGTAATGAGCAAAACTTAACTTTATAAAATTTTCTTCATGACGAAGAAACTTTTATTCGTAAGAATTAATATGCCATGCCTAAAAATAATGTTCATAAATCACTGTTTAATTTTTAATAATTGTTTGTTACAAAATAGCTTGTTGAAGCTTATGTATAGGAGATAGTCATATGCTATCGCGAACTTTTTTTATATATATTAAGGATCAGTGTTTTGGTAGCAAATTATATTTACGTATCATTAACCATTACGACAGCGCAAGCGGATAAAGCAGCTCGGAAGGGCTTCCACCTCCGACTTAACAAAAAACAATATTTAAGGATTGCTGAGAGTTATAGCCTAATGTTAGATAGCCTATACTATCCGTTGTAAGTCTGGCTATCATATACAAAAAGATTTTTTAGAATCCGACTGTTCCAGAGAATAGCGTGTTTAAACACACAAACATAAAACTCTTCCTCTTTATTATATTAGTATAGATAGTATAGAAATACACAGACTGATCTCGGAACACGACATACCAAAAGAAAATCATACATGTGCTTTTATCACTATGTATATTGTAATCGCGATCCCTATCACTATCACCACGTTATATTACTCTATATAAAATGAATGATCTCAGAACACGACATACCAAAAGAAAATCATACATGTGATTATCACTATGTATATTGTAATCGCGATCCCTATCACCACGTTATATTACTGTATATAAAATGAATGATCTCAGAACACGACATACCAAAAGAAAATCATACATGTGTTTATCACTATGTGTATGGTGGTCTCGATCTCTACCACGTCGCAATATTATTGCATATATTTAGGCGACTCAGGCGCGGCGCCGAGTGCAGTTCAGTTTTGAATTACGAAGCGATAAAAACGAGCGATAAAAGAAGCGAAACCACAGTGAAATAAATAACAGTGTTGTGAGTTCGTGAAATTTGTAACTGTGTGGAATTCGAAAAATAAACTTCTTCACGTAAATCATCGGCATTTTTAATACCCATGGGTGTAATAATACATTTACCATGGACGTATAAAAAGTATTTTATACATTCATTATATTTACTATGAGTTTCGTAAAGTTTCCATCTAGTGACTGCTTATTGAATTACTTTTTTAATAGATAGCTGTCTAACAGTCATAAATGTATTCAGAAACACATGATGAAATAAACTTTGTTTATGCTACAGTTCTCTTTATGGAATCAATAGCTAATGAGTAGTTATTTAGTTGTTACTGCATATACACCTATATCTGTTGCAGAAACTGTTGCTATGTGTGTGATATTGTAATTATAATATTTATATTGTAAATATACACGAGGAATTACACAATGAAAAAATTAGAACTGTATAATCCACATAACTTACAATAGACATATTGCTTAGAATATATAAACTCCCGCGAGCCACGATTTGATAGCACACGTCACATTTCAATCATAAAATAAAACTGTAATTATGCGGTACTGCGTAGTTAAAGAGTTTAAAAATATTTCAGCTAATCTTAAAAAGAATACTGGACTATCATTTATTAGGTAAGTATTATAAATACAATACATTGCTTATTAAATATAACAATGTCAATAAATTAACAAACCAGTTGCAGTTGACAACGCTGTCATTTCATAATTACTGCAAATGCGCATAATACATCAACAAACCGGTTGTCATGGAAGTTGATGTCATTTCACCATAACCGCGCATGCGAACACCAACTATATGGGAACTATTTCCTATTTTCTACCCTTAAAGTTTTGTTTTCGCTACCAAAAGTATTCTATGTTCTTTTCCAAGGTCCAATCTATCTCTATACCAAAATTCATTAAAATTGGTTCAGCGGTTTGGGCGTGGAAACGTAACAGACAGACAGTTAAAGTTACTTTCGCATTTATAATATTAGTACAGATGTTCTAGTCTTTACCGTTTCAAATTTGAAACTCTACGTCCCTTTGAGGCCGTGTCCTAAAAGTGCATAACCTCTTTAAGCTTAGAAACTTCAGCTTCCATCAATAATTATGTTAAAAAAGGTTTAAGCAAAATTTGAAGTAGATTGGACCAAGAAATCACGTTGTCCCATACAAATTTTGCCACCCCTCCCCTTGCCTTTTTCACCCACTTACGGGTAGAATTACGGACATTTTTTACTTATCGGATGCCTACGTCATACAAAGAACACACCCTCCAAGTTTCAGGTCTCTACGATCAGCGATTTAGGCTCTGCGTTGATCCGTCAGTCATTCAGGACAAAGCATTTTATATTTATAGATTAACAATATTTAGAATTACTATTCATAATAAGAAAAGCGTAGAGCCATATAAAAAATTAGCGGTGTGCCCGCTCCTCCGCACGCTTTTGTTAAGCAGTAATTTGTTTCACCCCGTAATTTTAATTGTTATACTTCCCGTGTACTACATTTCATCAAGATCTTTTTTTTACGATGCCTAAATTTATTGTTGACGATTCTTATAAGCTATCAATAATTACGGAATGCCGTAAGTATTTATGCTTCCTGTCTACAAAATTAGATCAGAATCACTTGAGAATTGAAGAACATATAATTATTTTTATTTTATTTTTTGCAATTTGCAAAAACAATTTTGGAATTTCTTATACCGCCTATCAATTGACCAGTGACATAAGCTTCTTGTATACAAAATTTCTTAAGAATCGGTTAAGCCATCTTTAAGTATAATCCGAATAGACAAACAGACAGAGAATAAAATTAAAGACCTATTTTGGTGATCAGTGCCTGTTAAAGAGTATGTCATTTTAATGAATATGCATGGAAATTTGAAAAAAAAATACACAAACAGAACTATAGATATATTAATATAGATAGTAAAATGTTAGAATGAAATTTATAATACAGAACTAAATTATATAGTTTTAAATAAATTAAACTATATTATTGTAGTAGCTTTGCGAGTAAAATATAATTCTATAGCAGTCTCCTTCGCTAAAAAATTAGATAAAAAGCTAATTTTTGTTATTTACTTCATTTTGATTTTAGCACAGAACAATGTACTTTAGTTCCGTATATTTTAGTATTTTTAGTCTGTAGAGAAATAAATTAAATGATGCCAAAAAAACAACTTGGCCATTAACGGACATCTTATTGTGTAACGCGTCATCAAGATACATAAATTGAATTTATTCCGAAAATTTTTAGTAATCGTTTATTATGATTGTAATTTTTTAAGGTGAGTATTGATTTTTAACTTTCAGGTAATCAAAACTTTTCTTCATTATACGTGTTGTACTATTTGTAGACATTTGTGACGTTGTGTAAGTACCTACTTACATTCGTGAAAGTATAGCTAAATCTAGTCCAAGACCAGTCAGGTTAAGAAAAATGGAAGTAACATTTTAGATAATGAAAATTTGTACAGCACGCCTGAACATTTAAACTACATAGTATAAAATTCATCGAACATAAAAATATAGTACAGTGAAATTTAAAAAAAAACATACAAGACTTAATTATAAAACCTTCTTATAATCTACATGACCTGTCAAGTTTAAAGTATAAAACTATTTTAATTTTCGTAATACAATTAGATTTGTTGAGTAATCAAGGTTATATTTTGGAATTAGAAAGTAGGTAAATAAGTTTAAAGCGAACATATTGAAGAAATAAAAAAAAGTACATTATAAATAAAAAAATATATATAAGGACACAATTTCACACACGGCCATTTAATTCCAATAATATGGTAACTAAACAGCTGATATACATACAAGATATTTAACACTTAGGCATACAACTTATAGGTAATTATAAATGTCAGTCATAATATATGCTGGGATCGAACCCGCTACCTTTCGACTCAATAGTAGCGTTTACTACCACTGCGTGAAGTTCAATTATTTATAAGTTATATACTATCGGATTACCATTACCCACCCTCTAGAGATACCTATATTTTACTATTTCCATTTCTTAATTTTCTCGATGATAGTTCTAATTTGATAGTTGTAGTGTTGTGACCAAATAAGTAATTATATCGATCGCATATATTTATTATATTTTGAACAAAGACAAATACAACAAAAACATTCAAATATATTTTTTCAAGGTGGGAACACTCAATGGCCCACCGCCATTTTATAAAATTACAATTATTGAATATTTTAAAATCGAAAAAAAAAGCCTCACTAAAAGATATGTTATCGACGAAATAGCTGCCGAATGTGGTCATTGGGTTCTTTGACTTCCGCCGTATCATTGCCAGTACAATGCTATAGAACCAATATGGTCACAAATCAAAGGACACGCTGCGCCGCTCGAAATAATACCCATCCCCCTTTTACGGCAAACAAGATGTTAGATTTATTAAAAATGCATGTGCCGAAGTAAAGGATCAATCCTAGGTCCGCTACTTTATAATGCTTATCTTTTTGACATATGTGATTGTTTTAAGCACTCAAAATTTATAATGTTTGCTGACGATAAGAAGATTTATTTAAGGGTTAAATCAGAAACTGACTGCATAAATATCCAACTTGACATTAATACTCTTGAGGAATATTATAAAAAGAATAAAATTACTGTTAACGTAAATAAGTGCGTAAATATCAGCTTTACACGTAAATCTAAAGTTATTAACTTTCAGTATTACATAAATAATGTTCCTATTAGGAAAGTTGACAAGGTTAGAGACTTAGGTGTTATTTTTGATTATAAGATGTCTATGAGTGATCACATAGATGTCATCGTTAGTAAAGCATATAAACAATTAGGTTTCATCAAACGTATATGCGAACCATTCACAAATATAGTGTATTAAAATGCTGTACTTCGCGTACGTAAGAAGTATTCTTGAATATGCTTCAGTCATATGGTCGCCTCAATATAATAAATACATAGACAGTATTGAATCTATTCAGAAAAAATTTGTAAACTTTTTATGCTATAAAGATTTTAAAGAATTTATGAACTATGGTGAACTATGTAAGTATTTTCGCCTAGATTCTTTAGAAGTGCGGCGTCGACAACATGAAATGATTTTATTTATACTATACTATCGGGCTATATTGATTGTCCCGATCTTTTGGGCTCTGTATCACTGCGAGTACCAAAATACTGTACACGCAAAGCACCGTTGTTTGCTGTCCCATATGCTAAATCTAACTATACTCAAAATTCAATACTGTGTCGCATTGCCCGATCTTAAAATGAAGTATACGATACGGTAGACATATTTCGATATTCACGGAATACATTTAAGAGTGAAATAATAAAGTTACAACGCGGAATTATACAATTATAATATAAAAAAGATAAAGCACACAAGTCAGAAATACAGACATACGCTCACACACATACACGCACACTATACTAAACGCCAGTAAAGATTACATGTTTTTCTTTTGTCTACTTATGTATATTTTCATGTATCACTTCCTGTAATTGTGAAATCCTGTTTTGGCTTTAATTGTTACATACTATAAGATATTATATAAAATATTGTATGCTGTTGGATTTCCAAATAAATAAATAAAAACTGGGAAATAATTGTGAGAAGAACCCAAAACATTATAGCGTCGGATTGGGAAATTCATGTGGCATTCGATAATATACAAGTACAGGAACTTATAATAAATGTTGGGGAGAGCTCATCGAGTGGCACTATAAAGTCATCAGATTTCGATTAAAATAAATAAATAAAGATTACCTGTCATTATAATTATTTCGTTTCATTGTCGAGTAGCCAACCTACCTATATCTATACCTACTTATTTTACAACAGCTTCGAAAGTTTTGAAGAAGTTGGCATTATCAATTAAGAATTAATACGTGAAACATCTTGTAATGAAATATAATATTAGTTAATAAATTTGTACAAAAGTATCCGGCAGTAGTTTAGTTTCTTACATTTTGTAAAAGAATATCAGATGTGTTATCGTGTTACGTTTATCGATATAGCTCCATCCTTAACAGTTTCTCCGACTCTGGTATAACCTTGTACGTGTGTAAACGTCATATTTTTATAAAATAATGCATACATAATGTAAAAAAGACGCTCGTTCAAGTTTTCACAGGAGCTGTCATCGAGAAAATAATAAAATGGAAATGGTATAATTCTGTAATATTGCTCGATTATAATCATACAAATCAACACAAATTTGAATCGGTGTGGCCGCGGCTTTAGGTATACTCATTTTTTCTTTTTAAGAGCTGAAATAGAAAATATCAAACTGATTTTTATTATCTTAGATCCACCTACAAATTTTTCTACCAATCTACTTTTTTATATTTTGACTTTCTGCCTATATAGTCAATTTTGCCAATGTCAAGTGTGATAGTTACGAAGTTATTTATCTCTGCTTACAAAATGTCCAGTAATCCATAAAAAGAATATATTGACACAACTTGAAACAGTCACAAATTTTCTATAAATTGCTTCTTTTATATGTTTAACTTATATAGTTTTACATTATCCATGCAGTTCCCATACCGTTATATATACATATAAATAAAAAGCATAACTATAATGTATATAGACACGAACAAAGGAAAAATTACAATTATATTTTATTACGTTAATTATAGACACTAAATATTACTAACCTACAAATAACACTTATTATTGCAACATTCATTATAAAAGTTTTTCTCTGGCAACATCAGAGCTTTCGATTTGTGAGGAATTCCTCATGCACAGATAGTAAAACCAGAGATAAATAACAATTAGTAAAACTAAGAGCTCATCGTGACTGATTAAAATACAGATAAAAGAGTGAGATACAATTTTTGATGTTATTTATTTCTATTAAGCCAAAGAAGTATAACTTTTTACGTGCATATATATATATATACTCATATTTTTGAAGTTATCGATTATTAATTTATTGAAAGTTTGATACTTTATACCTCACGATGAACGAAAACACAGTTTACAAAGTGGTCAAAAATGTATATTGTGTAGCCGAAAGTTATTAGGGCTTATATAATAAAAGTAGATAGTAAGGGTTAGGTATATATAAAATGAGGTTTCCAACTTTAAAAATAGCCATTTTCATGTTGCATGTTTTGCCATTTGGAAATGCATCCGTAAAAAATTCGTAGATGGTTGAGAGTAGCGTTGACAGCTCAGTGGTAACGTGTTAAAACGCTGCATCGATCGATGAAATAGAAGTTTTTTAATTTAATAGCTGTTCATATTTTAATACATAATAATAGGGATAAAAGAATTTATTTTAAGACACGAACACAGTATAAAAATAAACATTTATCCACATAAAATTACAAAAATCACAAAGTTGCACTGGGATAATATATTATACCAACAAAACATACATGACAATCTACTGTCATGTGACTATATACGCTGTATATCTTTATTTATTTATATTATTAATTCACGCATTCATACATATATTCATTCACTCATTATTTCCTACCTAGTTCCCAAAAAACTAGAACTCGAGTGCCAGTGAGTGTGTAGAAACAGAAAGAACTTGCGACCTATCAAACGGGAGACGTGGAGCGACAAGGTACCGATTTCCTTTTCCTTCATTGTGTACCGGCGCCTTCAGTGACAATTACTTCTGTCGAGCGTCCCGAGACGCAAAAATTTTTTTAAATTATTTTCTACATTAATTTTTATTGCTTTTTATTGCAAAACATGCCTAATGCTTCTGTAGAATGTAACTAATTATTACACAGAAAATGACTTACGATCCACCTGAAAAAAAAGAATGATTAACGTACTGTTTAAATTTTCACTGTGGTATTGGTTTGCCAGTCGCTACTATCTTACCCTTTCTCTCTCACATAAAATATGAGTTTCTTGTTGCTCATGCCCGTATCAAGATCAATACTGATGAACAATTGGTTTTTAAATTTTATAAAATTGATATGTATATTATAATTGAAGTATAACTTCTTTAGGAGTGACTAGGGAGTAACTAAGATTTTTTTCTGACGGAATTAACGCTTACTTAGTTTTCGGTATTCAAAAATAATAATTTGGATTGGTAGTAAGTATATGTCATATACTCCACGCTTCTTGACTTATACGCCAGCTAGTGGCAAACATAATAATCAATTAGGATTATTTATTTCCAATATTTGCTAACGGATCAATTGTGAATAGCAAAGTGAATAAAAATTTAATAGTAAAAAAATAAAAATTAAATTGCAGTTTTTTGGATATCTCTAAATATACTTGTTTATTGATTACTTTTGTAATAAATAAATTTTCTGACGATTGTGACCTTCTATAATATTCAATAATAAAATTTAATCATTTCAGTGATATATGCCGTCAACGCCAAAGAAGTTTTACTTCAATCGCGCGTAAAGGTTATACGTACACACTTCTTTATTTAATTGGTATTTAATGTACCTGCTTGTGAAATTAAATATTTGTCCCATATTTCACAATTGCAGTGTTATTGGTACAATTTTAAAACACATAAGAAGGCATTTTTAGTGTTTTTAATATCATAGAGTACGCTGGATAACAACGTGCTGCTTTGTTGTTAGACCGTATCCGACTAAGTTAAATGTTGGCAATTATCTTCGTTTGCGATGCCAAGTAAAGAGTGTCAATGCCGTATCTAAAAAATATCAATGATTGGCATACGTTTTTTCTTGAGAAAGTTATGTGGGGAATTAGGTCTTTGATTTTACCCCATTTGGGGAATTTGGACATTTGACATTGACAACGCTGGGCAACATCTAAAATTGTAATGTCAAATTTTTATTGTCGCAAAAATTTTAGTCATTATTTTCATTTTAATATAACGTGACATCAATTAGTTTAAAATAAAATAATATATTTATTATACAAAAAAATTATAATAAATAAGTAATCTTGTGATAAACGAAAGTGTGGGTTCGTTGTTTCGGCTGTGTTTAAATTGTCAGTGATACCGTGTGTGAATTTTGCATAAATGAATTATGTCTCTGAGGTCGAAGGCACTGGCACTAGTGGAGGTGCTTCTGAGGGTGCCGCCGCTGTTTGTGGTGGATGAGTTCCTGAAGATCAGCCTAGGACTGCCGGTGTCGGCGCTGAAGAGGTCTCTATATTGAGCAACATCACTGTTGACCACGTCGATTTAATAAACGACGCGGAATCAAATTACTACGATGCGAATTTCTACAATGCTTTTATATTCACTCTGCTTAAATTCCTCGTATGCTGTTTAGGTGAGTTTACATTTTTAATTGGCAAAAACTTGTACTTTTTCAGTATATAAAAATAAACCTTTCATTTCTGTTTCGAAATGCCTCTGCCATCTGCTTTATGATAATTACTTTTACATACAGTGTGAAGTTTAGTACCTTCTTTACTTTGACTGTAGCTTTAGAAATCATATGGCAAAGGCTGGTCCATTATATTTATATTGTTTTTTTTTTTTATTGTGTTATATTTTTGGTACCTTTATATGAAGTATAGTTTTAATATATACAAGAAAATAATTTTGTTTTAGTCAAAGTGATCAATTGACATTATATTCAATAATTTAAATTACAATTTGAAAGAATAGAAGTGTCAATAATATAATATGCAAATGACTGTTAATAGCAAACTATAGAAAACTGACAGTTTGACTTTAGATTACATGCCACAGAATTTGAGGATTTTAAAAGGTGGGGGAGGGTGAGAGGTACATCCCCCTGTGAAGGAAAAAGGGTGGAAACAAATAGATTTTGAGAATTTTTTGTTTTTCAATTTTGAGGTTATGTTTGTCTATGACTGGTATAGAATTTTCAATGGATAAATATTTATTTGTGGCTTGTACTTGACTTGTGCCATGAAGATTGCGGTTTGAACCTAACATATCCAATTTTACCACCACAGTGGAAAAATGTAAATATCTCACATAAGGTCTATTAATAATTTTACAGGCTCATATTTGTGCATAAAATAAATTTATATAAAAAAATGCCTGACACTGTTATCAGAAATTGATAGGGAAAAAATTATTTCAATAACCTACTAACCTAAACATCATATTATAATCATTATTTACATGTTATCATACTCAAAATAATAAAAAAGGCATATGAAAATAAGGTTATCAAAAATTTGCAGACATAATAACACTACTTTTTGGTTCTAATTTACATACAATTTACAAAGGAATAAAATAGTTTTATTAGGAATTAGTGGTATAGGTGTAATAAAGTCAAACAATGGTGGATTTTGATGATTTTACTAATATTACCACTTTTTAAACTAAAATCTTTTACTGACCTGTGACTTGAGGTAACAACACTATTATATAATTATTAAGTATTCCTCTCAATTTCCCATTTACCTCCAATATGGATAATTGAATGGTCAAGTTTAAAAAAAAGGAAGACAAACCAAAAACAACATAAAACTTTAAGAAATAATTTATTGTTCCTTTCTATATTAATTTAACCTTTCAAGTATGTTGCTTCATTACAATATGCTGTTTTTTTTTTAACTTAGCTATTTAGAATTTTTCGTAAACCTTTTAAGTTATGTTTTATGAATGTCAAAGCTGTTACTTGTTTAGAAAAGTCCTTGTGTTATTGAGAATAGCTGGCAATAAACTCAGTCAAGCATGTCATTATAACCTTGTACTAGTATCAACTGAATCAAATTTATTGAATCAAAAACACCAATTATTAACTGGATTACACCAAATGATATTATTGTCTATTCACAATCAGGTTTGTAACTCTTAAGGTGTTCGGTGGTGTAATTTTCTTATTCATAATACATTTAGGTACTACTCTAATAGGATTCAGTTTTTTTGTAAATGTTTCATGTAGGATCAGAGACACAGGGGTAGGGAGGGCTGGCTGGGCGGAATGGGTATTCCCAATTTTTTTACACTTTTTTATTTTGGATACTATGAATGATTTTGAGACACTAATTTGAATATTTTACTATTTTATGTCTTATATCATGTTTTTGCAGACATTTGTTTTATGTCATCATCATCATTGTTATAAATATTTTTTTAATGACTTGAGCTTATTCTTAAAAAATAGAATACTGTTAGTGTTATCTGTTGATTGACATACTTTGTGCTTGTGGTTATATCGCAGTGTGTATACCAATGTTAGCAAATAGTTACACTTTTCATAACTTTGACCCTTGTGTTTACTGTAGTAAACTCATGTATGAGATGATTTTTTTTTTGTAATTAAGATATTTTCGTACCTTCTGAGGATATTTAATACTAACAAATACTATGGCAATTTTAATGTTCCATTAACCAGGCAAAGTGATGACATCATGAAGCCAAACAAAAATCACATGATCTTCTTCAAAAATATATTTAATTATTCTAGTTTTATCCTACTATAATACATATAAAATTAATATAGAAAGCAATTCCTTGAGATGGTTTATGATTTAGACCTGATTTAAAAAAATGAACATTCCCAATTTTTCTTTTTAGCTGACGGAATTCTTTGTAAGCATCAAAATTACATGATAAATAATAATAATACCTTGTAATATATGCAAAAAAAATTATTAAGTATTTATATTTTTGTTGCATCTGATTGGAGAACTGTTTATAGTTTAATTTATAATCAAATGTTGGGAATTCCTTTTCTATGAGTGTAGTCATCTTGGGGACTGGTGACATTGTCCATATGAACTGGTTACCTTGCATTAATTTCCCTTGCTTTATTTTGTCTTCGGATTGTTCACAATGAATATTCAGTAGGAATTAATTTTTTCGTATAATATTTTGGAGTTTTTTGGATTTATAATAAAAGGGGCAGGTGAATTCCAGCTATGCCCTGGTTGGCTGAAACTCTACACCACTGTACAATTGACTGTACATTCGGTATCACTATTTCTGTTATTACATTGTACAATATAAAACACATTAAAATTTTAAATTTCAGTACAAAAAATTGATGTGATTGTTGACAAAAAATAAAAATAAATACAATGATTTGCAACATAAAAGAGGGTTCTGTGTTTATGTAGAATATTCAAGATTAAATTATCATAATTAGATTCTGATTAGGTATCATAAAATTGGTACATACAAATATTTAATTTCTTATCAGGCATCCATGAAGGCGAGAATCAATAAACTCTTTGAATGCGGTTTAGACTGCCGCATCGGAGTTAATTTTTTTTCTTTGAAAGAAGTTTTCCAAATTCCGGAAAAAATGGTAATCTGTTGGAGCAAGGTCCGGGAAGTACAGTGGAGGTCGCAGACATGCCAATTGTAGTTCATCTAACTTAGTAGTTGTTTGTTGTGCAGTGTGTGGTCTTGCGTTGTCGTGAAGCAGCAGTGGCCTAGAGCGATTGAACAATCTCGGTGGTTTAGCAGCTAGTTCTTTCTTCATGGTTTGCAGTTGCTGACAATAAATATCTGCCGTAATCGTTTGACCAGATTTTAGAAAGCTGTAGTGAACGACACCGGCGCTAGTCCACTAAACACTCACAAGTAACTTTTTCTGAGTCAATTTTCGTTTAGGGCAGGATTTGGCTGGTTCTCCAGGGTTCAGCCATTGCGATGAGCGCATCCGATTATTGTACAGTATACACTTTTCATGATTAGTAATGATTCGATTTAAAATCCCTTCATTATTGTGTCGGTTGAGCAAAGTAACTTAGCAGTCGACGCGTGTTTGCAAGTACGATTCACTCAATTCATGAGGTACCCATCGTTCAAATTTTTTTACTTTCCCGATTTGCTTCAAGTGGATTAATACAGTTTTATCACTTACCCCGAAGCCTGCAGCTATCTCTGAAGTGCTTTTTGAAAATCTGCTTCCACAATAGCCTTTAATTCTTCATTTTCCCCTTTGGTCTCCGGCCGTCCACGGGGTTGGTTCTGAAGGTAAATTTTCAGAACGAAAACGTTGAAACCAAAATCGTACCGTGCTTTCTTTTGCGATACCAGCGCCGTACACATCCATGGTAGAATGGTACCATGGTAGAACTCGTACTCGTAAATATACACCGATATTTCATGTTTTCCATTGTGCAGTAATAAGCGACTTAATGACTCAACAACAACGCCATCTATTGAATTCTCACAAAACTATGAACCATCATCTTGATAATTCAAATATAATTACAAAACAAAGCTAATAACAGGCCGCACAAGATGGGTCGCTCTGGAGATCTATGGGGGAGGCCTATGTTCAGCAGTGGACGTCCTGCGGCTGAAATGATGATGATGATGAAGCGACACTAATAAATAAAACAATGAAGAAAAAACAAATGAATGTCTGTTTTCAAAACTCAAATGTACCAGCTAAATGAATTTATAAATTTGAATTTGGAATTCTTAACCAAAGAGGAGGATATTTCAGATCAAAGTGGTCAGTACGACAAAACGCTAATTTCATATGTAAGGACCTAATATTTAGGATTTGATTACAAAAACTTTTACAAGACAAGTTTTAATAAAAAGAAAACCAACATAAATGATTTTGAGGAGTTCCCTTGTATATCTTCGAAGTCGAAGTCCCAATGCCAATGACATTAAAACGGGACAATCCTTAAGGTATCCCCTTTCCAACAAAAAATGAATCATCCAAATAGGTTAAAAAATAGAAGTTATGGCTGAACATCCATAAAAAAAATTCGAATTGAGAACCTCCTCGTTTTTGGAAGTCGGTTAAAGTACGTCGTTTCTGAATGAACGGTACGGTAATTGTTTATAAAAAGGAAGGAAGATGGCGTTTGTACTAACTTCAGATTATAGATTGCATGGTAGGTACTGTGGATGACGGAACTATTATTAAATAGGCATTTAATTAATATAAGACTAATTAAAAGTGTATCATGTCCAAACGGTGTTTATTTTAGAAGATATAACAGATTATTAACACCACATATCATAATCATTATATTAATACGTTAAGCAAAAACTTTGTACCCCTTTTTGTAGACTGTGAGATTTGGCATGGTTAAAGTTTATATGTAGAAGGAGTGCAGAAAGTTAAAATGTACAGAGCTCTATAATATCTGTTACTAATATATTAAATTAAACAAATTAATACTGCGAATCCTAGCCTGACCAGTGACATTGAACTTAGACGCCCCAAAATATTGACATTTTCACTACATGAAAAGTGACAGCAAGTGATATAATAATGATTGTTTAGGTTCATACTGCAAATGTCAAACAGAAAATAGTATATGATTAAAAAGTCGCTGGTTGAATTTCGATCATTGCGCGACCGCTAGTATTTAATATTTCTTGGGGTTTATTGAAGGTGGTTGAATCTGAAATGGTACGACTGCAAATACACCAATGATAATAATAATAACTTTATTTGACTAAAAGTAGATACAAAAATATGAAGCTTATTTCTAGGAAATACAATTGTTTTGTTCTTAATTAATGAAACCTAGCGCCGGAACTAGGCCGAGCCTGAATCTCAAACGCTAGTCTCTTCCCGTGATATATTATTACATAGTAGGTTATTACATACCAATAACACTGTTTTATCTAGCAGGAAGGTTCTTGCTAAATCGCGATGCTGTGACAAGGTCTAAAAATTACAATTGTCAATACATCCTGGCTTACATGTCAAACAAACTTAATCTTCAGGAATCTACCCATAGTTGACCTCAGGTTTTTTACCACAGCTGTGGCAAACAAGCATGCGGTCCGCTTGACGATAAATGGTTACCGCATCTTATGGACGCTGGAAACACCATCAGCATCACATGCGCGTTGCCGACCCTTTTAAAAACCTCTACACTTACATCTTCAAGAACTCCATACAGTAGTCCAATGGAAAATATTAGCAGGGATTGTTCTAATCATTAATCTAAGGATAGAGCTTTCAGTTCGAAATTACACTCAGACTTAGATTTTATTTATTTGTATAGGTGAAGGACCTGTTCGATATGACAGAATAACTAATCGTCTGGACCTCAGTTAACTCACTTACCTTGCTATTAAACAGGTTTAAGTGACCTTACATTTTTAATCAATATTGAAACTGGTTTGATTATGTATTATAACGGATCCACACGTTTGCCACTTGCTGTAAACTTCAAGCCTCTACAAACGCTTGGATAAAATATGTCAAGCTTTGGTACTCACACCTTTGTGAGTGTACTACTTAGTGCGTTTTGGATAGGCAAGAATGACGGACTATAAATGGTAGAAACCAGAAGCACCATATCTATGTATGAAAGTGTCCACCGAAAAGCGTAAAATTTGTTGGCGTAAATTTTAAAGATAGGTCCAACATTTTATTTTTTATTTTCACCCAGTTGGACAACTTTTAACTTCACAAACTTTCCCCCATTATTGCAAAAATCTCCACATTGCTCCTAAAATCACCTTCTATTCCGAGGACCGAGAACTGCACGCAATAATTCCGCTCGGCTGGCGTTACCCTGGTGTATGGCGATCGCGATTCAGTTGGACAAACTGTCGTGTCTGGTTCTGCTATGGCCTTAGTTTTTACTGGTTAGTAAGAAAAAAAAATTGTACCGGATTCAGTATCGAAGTAAGAAAAAAATATAAACTATAATTTTATGTTAATGCTAAAATCTTCGACGCCTTGCTCCAAATCTTCGTTATAAAACGACAGACAAACGTTTATTCCGCATACAGTAAATGGTTCACGACCGTTTTCAATTTAAACGGTGAAGTCGACGCTGCGAAGCCCTACACTCAAACAGTCTAGCATTCCAGTTTGAAGAAATAAACTGCATCACTCCTGGGTCAGTCAGAGCAAAGTCATTGAGGCATTATGTACTACGTACTAGAGACGACGACTCAACCAAATTGTTTGAAACGTGTTCGAGTGCATGCACTCGCACTCACAGTTTGTGCCGGACGTTTGTTGCGAGTACACATGTTTCAGTGTTAAATTTAACTTCATAAATATGCCTTCACTAATTACTCATTCATTTACATGACATTCATTCATTCATTCATTCATTCATTCATCCATTCATCACTAAGTATCAAGTGAGGCACAATTTTTATTTGTAATAGCCGCTGTATTACATAGGTAGTACATAATACCTCAATGGTCAGAGTAATTAACCAGTAAATCTGTTATGTTTCATAATTCTGCAGTAAAGCAGTAATTGTGTTGTTTATTTCAAAATGTATTCTTATGTTCTTGAATATAAATAAACAATAACATGCATCATATTTCTTTAAAACTAATTAACATTTTATGTTATTCTTATGAATTAATGTGGTTTTTATTATTTGAGAATAGCTTTAGAATTATAATAAAATAAAAACATGATTATAAAGAGATCGTAAATAATATGCTGAATTGTTAGTATTGTAGCAATGTGGCGGAACTGTACCTAATGGTAAGCAAAGTATAATCTAGAATTAACAGCGTCCTGCAAGCCTAACAGCAGCTGGATATGCACTAACTGATCCCGAAACACGATAAGCCAATAGAGAGTCATTCCGTCTAGTTCATCACCATTTGCGCGGTAGTCGCGATCCGGTCCGACAGAATTGTCGTGTTCATCGCAACGCATCAAATTAGAAACTCGAATTGAAAATGTCCAGATACGACGTCGCACTAAGGTCCGCCATGATGGAGATATTATTACAAAACCAAAATGGAATTGGGCAGGACATGTTGCTAGGCGTAGTGACTGATTGGTGGCATTCGATGCATGCTTTTAAATAGGGACTTCCTCCACATTTAATCAGTACAACACACAGATATTGATTGTTAAGCTAAAAATATATATATAAAGTGGTCGCTTTTGCGTTGAGATGTAATTATTTAATACCGTTATGACTCGGACGTCTGCTTTACGGTCTACCGGCATTCGAATTGACCTGCATTTATTTCTTAATCATACTGCTATTGACCTTTACACTTATAAAAACCAGTTTGTAGTCAGTAGCTCACAATCTTGAGAATTTTGTGTTGATTGCAAAAGACGCCCCAGGAAAGGACACGAACGTACAAATTCCGAGAGCGAATCGACAGCAGAAATCGCTAAATATCTGTCTCAAATTATGTCTGGTATATAATACGAATTTGCCATTTCAAAGCGGATATGTAGCGATATCTGCGATGATCGGTCTAATGTCGATTGAACATGTGGAATTTTTGGCTAGGTCTTGATCTACCATGTAGAGAGATCTTTGTTTTAATTCGTAAACTTATGTTATTTAACCCTATATTATGTATTTTGACCGCATTTTACGTGTAGTTTGGTTATTATGAAAAAGAGAAGTATATTTTAAATAATAACTATGAACATGCATTTAGTTTTAGTTTCCATAAAAGCTCCCTGGACTGTTTTAAAGAGGGTGCCGCCATTTTGTTAGAACTATGTTTGAATATTACAAGAATAATTAGAAAAATATTTTATTCACGTGAAACTGGTATAATTGTGGGTAATCACGGTTGCTATTAAATAAATAAAAAGAAATGACGCTCAAGTGGAATACAGGAACGGTATAGCAAATTTTCAATTTGATTTGATAGATATTAGAACTAGAACATTCTATGTCACTACTACAATTTGATTGCATTAAAATGTTTTTTCCCACGGAATGGCGTGGCTTTGTTATTTTATCCGGGTCTCAATATCACCTTTTTTTATAGCTCAGCAAATTTATGGTCCTGTCCCCAATGGTAAGCTCGGTACAATCCTAACACTACGGCGATTACCGAGAGATCCTAATTCGTCGACGGTCGCAGCTGTCATGCCGGCCTATATTAATTTACCTGGATATGCACAAGCTGATCTCGAAGTGCGACACGCAAGAGCGTGTCACTATGACGGACTTTTCACCACACGGATGGTGGTCGCGACCCAGCAATACA